>BMAO01000656.1:0-47380 GCA_019973975.1 Trichonephila clavata | reverse complement strand
AGAAAGTGCAGATGAAATGGATAATATTCCAGTAAATCTGGATATATATGTCTCGCTAGGGATGGATACCGCATATTAGTAATGTTCCTGGTAGATTTGCGACTTGAAATGTTCTACGACAAAGCAGTGCTCCAACAAGCTTCGTGAAACATAATGCCAACGTCACTTTTTTATGACAAAAAGGGTCATAATATGTAATAAATATATAAAATAATATTAAAAAGTCTTAAAACTAAACCCTGAACAGTAGTCCAATTTATTTAGTTATTACAATTATTTTCTATATTTTTCATCGCAGCGTCGGATCAACACCGGTGGACGTTTAAGGGTAATCGAAATCCCAGACGTTCTAGTGTTAAAACAAGAGCGGTTACAAAATAATGTTTTTTTTTTGTTTTTGTTAAGAATTTTACGTAGAATTTCACTTAGAATAAAATTCACTCACACAATGGTCATTGTTTATAGAAGTGACGGGTAAACATTTTCAAGAGTGGGTCAGGTAAGGAAAAAAAGTAAATATATAAAAATGTTCCAATGTTAGTTATCATAAAAAGAAATGTAGAGCTTGAAATGTATTAGATTTTGAAAACTCTTAATGCGATAAGTTAACCTATGTCTCTATATTTCTAGTGTGGAGGAAAGTCCAGAACAAAAGTATAATATAAAAAAAAATTGATGCTTTATTAAAAAAATTGATTTTTATCCCTTCAAGAAAGGAAATTTATGTGCAATTTGAAAGTCATTAAAAAACATGCTATTTTCCTATTTATTAACAGTATTGTTTATATTGCTATATTTCACCATGATATAGAGATTTTAAAATAATATCAATAATATATATATTTAATATATGAGTATTTCATATATAAAGAATACTTATTTAATTTTAAAAACTAGTGTTTATTTTATCAGCTCAATAGAACATGCCAAGTTTTTAAATTATTATTTTAAACGCTGTACGTAATAGTTTAATGTGGTTTTATTACCTTTTATTACACTCCACTCAAATTATTTACATCACAATTAGAATACTTATTTTAAAATTAGAACTCATTACATACATGTTTATGTTTTATAGCATAAACACACATAGAAGTGAAATGATATCATTTTCTATCTTTAATTCTTAGACACAAAATGTGATAAATGACTTCTACTCTGAATTATAAAATCTGGGCTTTGGCTATTAGGACACACCTTTAAATGCCTCAAGGCAGCTACTAAATGATCCTGTTTTATTTCAGATTTACTGTTTGTATCTAGGCCTTATTATGATTTGCATATCATGTTTTGTTACTTCTTTAGAGTCGTTTTGTTACCGAAAACAATTTGCTTTTAAATAAATAGTTGTTCTACTAAAGTAGATATGAATCTGGAATTTAAAAAAGTAATAGAGGGATTATGGAAATTTGAATTTGTAAGCATAACATGTCGAAAAAATAATCTATTGGTATCAGGGCTGGACCATGCCTTTGGGGGCCCTGGGCTAACGATATGTGGGGGGGCCTAAATAATTAAAAATTTTACCAATTTCCTAAAAAAGCTTTTGTGCGGAAAAATTTAAAATATAAGAAACTTAAGGGGTTTTTTCTTGTTTCAAACAATTGAAATACGTTAAAACAATAACATAATTTACAAAAAAAAAAAAAAACTTTTCTACGCTGTTGTGCTGCAAATGCTTTTATTTGCTCATCACATTTTATGTCTTTAGTGAGATCAGTATTAATAGGAAGAAGTGATAAATAATTAAATCTAGTATTTGTCATTGTTGTCCTATATTTGTTTTCTATATAGGACATTTTAGAGAATGCTCGCTCCACATCACTAGTAATAGAGAGCGTTATAAAAATCTTTAAAATGGTAAAAATTTCGAAAAACGTCAACAAATTTCTTTTCAAAAATTAAGTTGAACATGTCAGTACACAAGTATAGGATAGCTCAATTTGTTTTAGATTAGTTTTGAATTGAACACCCTCATTTACTAAACGTTGGCTTACGTCATCTGAATAGGGCGTACATCTCCAGGTCGACGTTCTCATTACTATGATCTTGCAAATCCATCAGAAATTTTAATTTCTTACTATATTCTGCATATGCTTGACTTCTATTTAAATCAAGGATTAGCTTATCCAACGCAACAATAAGAGTGTCCCATTTAAATTTTTCTGTCTCATACTTAGCTTTTTCTGTCGATTTATTTGCAAATTTTGAAAAAACCATCTCTTGTTCACATCACTATTTTCTGTTTCTACACTAGGACATAATTTTTTTGGTTGCATCTTGATACTCCTTTAGTTTTTTTCCCCATCAGATTCATGTACATTGCTTATAAACGTTTTTAATGACATAATTAACTTATTTCCTTCACAGATGTCCAAACCAGGAGTTTGTAAATTTTTGTTAACTGGATTAAATATTTCTGAAATTTCTTCCTAAAATTTCATTAAAATAGCTGCTTTGAGTTTTAATAATTTGTTAAATAAATTTACTGCCCTTTTCAAAAATCAATTTTCCCATTTTCGTTGTCACTAAATGCTTTAAGAATATTCATGTTATTACCATAATTATCTTTTAAGGCTTCAACAGTATTGTAGTGACAAGACCATCTGGTCTGACTTGAGCTTTTAAAGTAAATTTCAGTTTAATTTCACGATTTAGAAGCTCCCACCTACGGGTCAAAGCAGAAAAGAAAACATATATTTGTTGCATTAAACCAAAGAAGTTCTCGAACGATCTCCTAGTTGCAACCTTAACTGATTCTACACCAACCATACTAAGAGAATGTGCAGCATACGGCACATAATTAGTGAATTAATTATTTTTTTCTTTTAGAAGAGCTTGCACGCCATTATATGGACCGAACATATTGGCAGCGTTATCGAATGACTATTCCCTACAATTATCCAATAGCAGTTCATTTGTTTCTAAAAATTCTTGTAGAGAATTAAATAAGAATAATCCAGTGTGACTACTAATCTTAATTAATGAGACACATTTTTCATACACTTTCCCCGAAAACAATATCGTAGTGCAATAGCAAGTTGGTCATTGTGGGACAAATCTGGTGTTGAATCCATCACAATTAAATAGTACATTATATCATCGTTATTTATTTGAGTTGTAATTGTTTTAATGATAGCTTGTCCATGATCTCGATTATTTGCTAATATTTCGTTTTTGATATGTACGATACTAACAATTATTTCCGTAATTCTCGCTGATCAATATGTTTACGAATGAATGAGTCGAACTCTCTCCTAGCAGTTCCAAGACACCCATAAATTACCATTAAGAGGAGAACCAAAAACTTTCTTGGTACCCCTAAATGCTAAACCTCTTATAGCCAAATACTGTACTACAGCAATAACACGTTTGAGGACATTGTGGTAACATTCTGTATCTTTTCTTAGAGTTGCTCCTGTAACTGTTTATCTAACAAGGGGAGGACTAAGGTAATTCATTTGGTGACGAGATTTTGTGTAATAATAGTATACCTTTAGGGTGTTCAACTCTCAACATAATAGCGCCGAATACACAGTCAGTTCTGAGAAAATAGCTTTCGAAATTCATACTTAGCTTTTATATAATTAAGTTTTATTCGGGTCCTGCGATGCAGTGGCGTAGGTGGTAATCTATCTGCATTCCGCGCGGTCTGTCAGAGTTCGAGTCACGCAATCGATTGCTTTGTTTTTTTTTTAAATTCATTTAATTATTTTCACAATTAAATAAATTTATTTAAAAAAAGCTTATTAAATACTTTATGTAATTATTTTATATTTCAAAAACTAAAACAATTATATAATTTCTTAATTTTTATATTATATTTTATAACTACATTATAACATTATTAATAAATAATATTTATTACAAAAATGTATTATATTAAATGATATTTTATATAGATATTTTGTATTTTAAAAAGTAAAATAATTACAAATAGTTTTATAATTAGATAAAAAATAATTTTATATTATGTACAATTGTTTATGATATTTTATTATTACAATAATTTTATAATTATATGAAATATTTGATAAGAAAATTATTTAATTGTAAAATAATTCAATGGATTGAAAAAAGCAAGTCTACCGCGCGACTCGAACCCTAACTGATCGCGAGAAATGCAGACGCACTATCACCTATGCCACTGCAATGCTAGAGCTGATTAAAACTTAATTGTATGAAAGTTAAGTATGAATTTCGATGGCTATTTTCTCCAAATTGACTGCCCATTCGGTGCTATTACATTGAACCGTTACGTTGAACATTCTAAAGCTGTGGTCTTCAAACTGTGTTCCGTGGAACCCTGGGGTTCCATAAGGCATACTCATGGGTTCCACGAGTTACAGTAAAAAAAATCTGGGAGGAATAAATATGTATGCAAAATGGATTCACGTTCTCTATGCAGTTTATAAGTTACAAGTATCTAAACTCATCACTCCCCCCCCCCATTCATTAAAACTGAGAATTTTATTTATATATAACTTTATTTTGCAACACTTTTTAAACTTTTATTGTAAAATAATAAAACATTTATGTATATACTTTCTACTAGATTGTGACTTTTCTATTGTTTACTATTTCGGGTTCCACGAGATAATTTTATACTCGTTAGTTAGCGCAATGCCTTGCAAAACTAAATAGTTTTTTAATGGAAAATGCTCCTTTTTACATTTGTGGAAAACAACACATAAAATGAAGGGAAACGAACAACATATTTACAGAGTTGATGTTAAAATCTAAATTTTAGGCTGCAAATTCTCTCTCATACAAAATACACGGGATTTCTCACACAGCTATAAACATTTTAATGCCATTCAGAACATTGCGTTTAAGTGAAATATATTTCTCGATGTATGTGGCTACAAAAGCAAGCTATAAAAGCAAATTAAACTCAGAATAAGTAATGCGATTGTACTTAATCTCAACAGACCTAGACTTCGACCGTGGTAAAAAAAGAAAGCACTAAATATAATGCATGGATATAGGTGACACTTGAATCATATATTAATATTCTTAATGAGTAAATTATATTAACAACATTAGATTAGAATTTTTTAAATAATAAATGCAAATACTTTTTTAATTGCTTTTACATGAGTGCCTGTAACATGTTCATCTACTTTAAATATTACTTTGAGACATATTCTTCGACGTATATGTATGGAATGGGGTTCTACGAAAAAACTTTATAGTTCTAGGGGTTCCACAAAAGCACCTTCAAGTTCTAGGGGTTCCACAAAAGCACCTTCAAGTTCTAGGGGTTCCACAAAAGTACCTTCAAGTTCTAGGGGTTCCACAAAAGCACCTTCAAGTTCTAGGGGTTCCACAAAAGCACCTTCAAGTTCTAGGGGTTTCTTGAGTTGAAAAAGTTTGAAGACCACTGTTCTAATTCACTGTTTCTAAAACACAAAGTCTCGTCCCCAAATGAAAATTCATTTGGGGACGAGACTTTGTGTTTTAATTTTCTTAGTCATGCCCTTCCCTTGAAAAACAGATTTTTTTTCCCCGTGCCAACCAAACAAACATTAAATTTTTATGTTCAATATAATTTTCATGATTTTCTGAACAACTTGTTGCGTGTTTCCAATCAGAAAAGCCGGTTGTGTATTGAGAATTTGTTTTAGAAAAAAGTTTGCGGGTCAAACCGAAAACACTAATTGAATAACATATCCAAGATCTTTCCAGTACTTGGCCATTTTTAAGTTTTTTATTGAAATGATTGTTCGAAACTGATCTCTTTTGTCCTTTGTATTCTTTTACCGAAACAGAATATATATTGTTTGGATATTTATTTTGAAAATAACTCATTTCATGTGAAAGGATATAATCAATAAAATTATTACTTTGCGATTTAGACCACGAAGCACGTCAACGTATTTTTTAAACTAAAAGCCAAGATTTTTTTAACACTTTTCGGTCGGGGCATTACTGATGTCCTCTGGCTGAACAATATATTTTTTCAGAAGGTTGCTAGTCATCGAGATTTAGCATTCTTTCATCATTAATATTTGCTTGATGGTGTTTCTCGTTTTTCTTTGGCTAAAATCATTTTCTTTTCACTTCAGTGTGATAACGTACACCTCCGCATGGCGGGGGCTCCCAAGGTTCTAGGGGGCTTAAAGCCTATGTTATGGTTTTTCAATCCTTTGTAAAATTCGGTTTTTGGCTCAAAACCTGATTTTGCAGGGGGCCTCTAATATTCTCCGTTACGCCACTGTTTCACTTGTTAATGTATCTGCGTATCTTGCGTAATGTACCATTGTAAAAAAAGTTGAAATTTTGACACATTTAATTTTTTCTTTTTCTCGATTTAACAGTAATTTTCGTTTTTCCACTCTACTTATAATTTTTTTATAAGACACAGTTATATTGTTAACTATTATATTGTTAACCTATTTCCTGAAAGTAAATTTAAAAAAAGCTTAGGTCATAAAATTAGATAACACAACCGACTGAGATAATTAAAAATCCTAAAACGCTGATTAATATTATTTATTGGCCCATCAGTTTAAAGGGGTTTTATAAAAATAAACTTTTTAGAATTATTTGCCCCACTTTAAGCAAATGCTGTTTTTCGTTGTCATTCATTATTTGCTGTTGCTATCTATACTTAAAAAAACCCGATTTATTACGAAAATCAAGACCACTTTACTTTTATCCATAATATTCGTGTGAAATCTCCATAATCTACATAAAATTATTGTTATTTTTGTCCATTCTGCAGAAGTATTTAATTTACTCATCACCATACAATAAGAATAATTTTTTTTCCATCACGATACAACATACATATTTAGAGAAATCCTGATGTTTTCAATCTTTGAAAAATTGTGAAAATACAGAAAATAATTAATCATAATTTGAATATCATCCTACTTAAATAATTTAGAAATGTGTATTGGTATTTTACTTGAATAAACAAATACTTAAGTATCTTTTAATTTCAGGTATTATGCACAGGACACAGCACCAAATTAGTATATTATTGTAACTTAGAATTATTATTGCACAAAAATAAATGGCTACAGTAAAGTGTCACTACGTTTGTATAAGTGCTCGTTGTTAGTTGGTGTCATTCTATGATAGAGCATCTGCCTATTAATCATTAATTTTCGCGTATTCGGTGGTAGGGTGAAAGAACAAAGGTAAAAAAAATTGCTCTTACTGTCGAAAATAAAAATAAATTTGATATGGTATTTCGGGTATTTTATTTCTGATTTGTGTGTTTTTTACTGGCTTACTATTTTGATTGTAAGCATTTTTTTCTGTTTGTTATCTTCAATAGGGAAGGGCCCCCCAGAACCCGGGGGGTCCTGTGCTGCAGCCCATTAAGCCCATACGTAGATCCGGCCCTGATTGGTATATGTTTGTATTGAAAACACAGAACAATAAAGTGGTATGATTTTTAGTAATGAAAAACATCATTAAAACTGGAAAGCAACACAAAATAAAAGCCAGTACGTGCTGATGATAAAGATAAAAAAATATTTTTAACTTTCTGAGCAGAGATCAAATATAACATGCGTACTAATTTAGAAACTCAGTGAAAAGTGACGTCATTTCTCATTCTCAATAAGCATGAAAATTAATCTACGACTAATCAGTTTATGAATTAAACATAAAAGACAATAAAATTTTTCAAAAAAAAAATGTTCAAAAAACAAAAGTTTACTTTAAAACTGAAATCGGATTAAATAACAATAATGTTTTTTGAAAATTTGATATCATTCATTCCATGTCATACTTTTTCAAATAAAATAAGCAATTGTTAGAATAAAATTAATTATAAAATTCTTTATGTAACTAAATCAATATTAAAACAAAAATATATAATCAATTTCAAAATGATGATTAACTTATCATATCATTAAAAAAACTAAATAATTAAAATAAAAATAATAAATATAAATAACAATCGATAGAAATTCCAAAGGTTAATGCCAAAGGATCTATAATAGTTTCTTTAATTAAGCTGTATAATTAAAGAAAGACTTTATATAAATTATCATTGCAAAAGAAAATACAATGACTGTTAATTGAAATGTCAATAATAATAATAGAGGAAACATATGATAAAGTTTGAATTGTTTGCTTTATAATTATTTCTTCACACTAGGACAGCCTCTAAAAACGCTTTATCGCCTGTTTCTAGGCGTTTCAAATTACATTCAAAATCTATATCAATAAGTTCAAAATTTGTTTTTAAATTTAAAAAAATGTGTATGTTTTCAATTACAAGTTTTTATTTTCACTGTAAGGTAATGATTAGTTAAGCATAAAAAATGAAAAAAGCGATAAAATTTACCATGTGTAAGAGAAAAAATAAATATTTACAGAAAAAAATGAAGTAAAAAAAAAGTTATGAGTAAAGTTTTGCAAAAAAAAAAAAAAAAAAAACAGTTTTAGCTACCCAATTCTATATATTCTTGTATATATCATTGTTTTCAAGGAAAAAAAATTTGGTACTTTTCTGTTTCTTACCGGTGCAAGCGATAAAGTCACCAAAAATTAAACAACCGACGTCAAACGGAATATTTCCTCTGGTGATGCTTCAACACCACAGTTACAAAGCATTCGTCACCTTTTCTTAAAAGTGAAGACATTTTCGTAATATATCAAAAATGAATGAAAAATCAATGAGAACTAATATTTATTAATATTTTTTGGAACTTAGCGTATATCATCACAACCTATTGGCGATATAAAATGAAACGAATTACATGATTGCCAATTCAGCGCATACGTTACGTGCGAAATTGGGGTTGCCAACTTGGCGAGATATCTTAAGCATTAGCGATTGTTGCGATAATACGTAAGTACCTATTTTTTATGTGAAAATTGTGCGTTATAGGCAATAATATCAACTTGGCGAGATTTACGCCGGTGAAACGGAAAAGTACCAACATTTTTACAATAAAATAAAATGAATTCAAATTTTAATAAAAGATATATTTCGAATGTTAAACGGACGAATTCATTTTTTAATTGATTACACCTGACAAGCCATTACGGTTATGTTTCCTTTGTGAGGTTACAATATTGGTTTATTTCCCCAAAAAATTTTCACCAAATCTGATTTCTTAAAGAAATACTTCAAATGGTAGAATCGTTTGATCCAAAAATATGCCAAGAAAAAAGCCAAATGACAAAGAAATATTTCTCCAGATAAATGTAGAAGCATCTAACTGTTTACATTCTTAAAATTCTAATTAACATAAATTATTTTAATAAATTTTGTGGTTGCTAAAATATTGCTTAATTTTAGTCCAATCCAAATTGTAAGATTAATTGGTACTTACATATTAAACCGTAGATCAATTTCACCAAATACTATCATCGTATGCTCGAACAAAATTTGTACAAGCATGAGAAATTTTCTACCATTGACCGACTGCATTTTGTGAAAATTATATCTTGTTTAATCTATTGTTTTAACATCTTAAAAAATATCACTCAAAAAGAATAAAATGTTAAAACTCACAAGTAATAAGAATTCTCTAGTTATTTATTATCTATTAATTCTTTAAAACTCATGAATAACAACTCAAAGCCATTTTTATTCTCACAAAATTAGAACAACAAAAACTCTACTGTTGCCATAACAATTTTAAGTTTCTAAAATAAATAAAAAAAACAAAGATAATAATCAGGTAGAGGATCAACATCTGACAGAACTCATGTCGAAGTTTTGCTGATATAATTAGCTTTTATTTGTTTTTACTTCCTATTATTATATATCTAGTAGAATGTTTTTCATAAAACATTAAAAAGGAAAAAGAGATAAGAAATCGTTTGTCTTTATAACAATTTGAATTACAAGAAATGCCAATTCATTTAATACATTGGAGCCTTTATTAAAATTATTTGTTAAAATAGAACACATGTTTTTATTTTCCCTCCAGAAAAAAATAATGCTCTTCCTCTTTATAAATTAACAAATATATATGAATAATAATAAATTCTGTAAGTTATCAGGCTGGAATATTGATAAGTAAAACAAGAATTTAGATATATATTTTATTTAAAATCACATCAATATTTTAGTATTATATTCTTTTCAAACAGGATTTTTACTCAGATTATCAAAAAATTGTTTAAATATATTCATAATTTCTCTTTTTACATAATCTAATTTTCTGTAATGTGATATATTTTTAGAATCCAGTTAGAATTCAGTAATCATTTTAAAATACACATGTTTTCTTATCATTTTTATCAACCACATTTTTGTAATACATAAATACAATATATATATGATTCTCTAGTAGAAATTTATTTTTGCTATACTTTTCAGAAGGATTTTAAATTTTCGAAATTATTAGATTAGATTTATATTTAGAAGGTATTTACAGATTTTTCAGAAGTTATATACATTTTAGATTTTTAGATGATCAATAAAATCAGATCAATACATTCTTATACCTTTTATGTATAAAATTTTTCCCGTGTATCACGAATTTGAAAAAAAAAAATTTGTATGATTTTTTTTTTAAATTAAAAACAGTTGGTTTTCTTGTACTTCCATTACTCTATAATACTCTAAAGTACAAATTAAAAAAGGACATTTTTATACAAACTTTTATTTAAGCTTATTGAAAATATTTTTCTTAAATTTTTAAATGTTTTAAAGATTCAAGGAAGCAATTAAAACATTTAAACTTAAGAAAACATACAAAAAGACTTTCTTCTTAAAAAAAAAATATTTCATTCAAATTCAATTAATTTTTTTTCCTTGATTCAAGGAAACTGTTAAATGTTTTCCAGAATTTTCTTAAAAAAGAATCCTGATCTTAAACCACTTTTATAACATTATTATTATTATTATATTTTTTTTTGCGTACTTATTTTTCCAACATTCGTTAGTTTCTTTTTGAAGCGGATTTTGGAACTAAATTGCTGTATACGGTTGTTTATCCTACAAGAACTAATTCATACCTTTTAATTCGGATCAAAATATTGTTAGAATTTAATTAGGTATTGAATTTATAATACATGTGAAACATTTGAGAGACGGAGCAACTCTCTCAATCTAATTCTTAAGTATATTCTTCAATCTTTAAATATTTTATTAATTTATTCATCTTCCTAAATATTAATAGCTACATTTTATTTCATAATTTTTTTAATGGGAGACAAAATACAGCATTATCTACATTGAGAGAGTAGAAAAGCGGATCACAAGATCTCTGGAATTATTAGACCGATAGGCTTGAAATTTGACAGGCATGTTTTTTTTTTGTAGTGTAGATTCATTAAGTACGGATTTTGCGGAAATCGACTCCCAAGGGACGTTACGGGGGCATTATAGACAAAAAAAAATTCCCGTTTTTGAAACATTAGGTCAACAGATTTGAAAATTGGTGATCTTGTGTTTAATAACATTTTGTTTATCATGTTGCTTTTATTTCTATTGTTTATATTTATCTAAGGAATAGCATATATTTACACAACTTTTTTATCTGTATGAATGCTAGACAATCAACAAAGAAGACGAAGCAAAACTGGTGACTTTTGAGAGAAAAATCTTCCGAAAAATATTTGATGCACTTAGAGAAAACGGAATATGGAGAATACGATGCAATCTTGAACTTCAATCGAAATACAGAGAACCCAACATAGTCTAAGTGATCAAGGCTTCCCAAATAAGGTGGATGGTACATGTATTTCGATAATAGCGATGAAACTCCATGTTAAGAAAATAGTTTTCCAAACTCCAGAGGGAAAGAGGAAAAAAAGAAGACCGAGAACAAGGTGGATGGATAAAGTAGAAAAGTGGTGGAAGGACTTGGGAGAAAACCGATGGAAGAACATAGCATCACAAATAGATCAAAATGGTTTAAGCTAGGGTTGGCAAACATTTTTAGAAAGAGATAAAGAGATAAGATAAAAAAATAACTAAGCATGTGCCACTTCCAACTTTTCGAACAAATGAAAAGGTGAAAGGTGTTACTTATAGGCTTATTATGCAACTTTTACGCAAATAGCATATGTTTAAAGTTTAAAGCAAAAATAGTGGAAATTTAAAAACAATATAGCAAATGAAACCAAAGCACAAATCAGTTCAGTTTATTTTCAATGATATTTTGATTCTGTTTTGTTTTGTTTGTTTGTTTATAATAGAAAACAATTATTCACAAACGTATGTTGATTCAAATCTACAACAATATCTGACAGCCAAATCGTGTAAATTTGAAAAGTTGCTTGTTAGAACAAATTTCCAAAATTCAATAGAATTCCTTGCATTTGCTTTTCAGTGTAGTATGGAGCAGTATACGAAAATTTCGATTTTGAGTTCAGGTAGGTAACAATTAACATTTTGCAGAGAAATTGAAAAGGGATTTGTGAAAAGATCTGCATTTTTTATCATCTTGCAAATCATCAGACCTATCACTGAAATAATCGTGCAAAAATGGATATCAAATTTTTAGATTTATCACAACTCGGAACATTATTAACTTTTGTAGATAGTTCCTGCATAAATGTGAAATATGTTAATCCCCCCCCCTCCAAAATCAAGGGGGAAAAAAGCAAAAGTTTTCCACGAAAGAAGGTATTTGACTAACTAGGGAAGAAAAAATACCATCTTTTCTCTGTAATCTTAAATTTAAATTATTTTAATATCCCTTAATATTAGTGAGAAAAGCTAAATATCATATATATATAGCCTGTCTTCGTTCTAGAATAGAGAGTACTCGCTGGACAGTCCAATGTTTTCTTCCAAATATTTTATTTAAAACAAATTTTGAGGGGTTTTTTTTATCTAAAATAATTGCATTTCAATAAAATTGTTAAAAAAAAAAATAATTATAATTACCTTTTCAAATTTTAAAAAATTTGTATTACGTTTTCGAGCGCCACTATTACAACTCCACCGTGCCACGAGTTGCCACCCTTGGTCTAAGCCAGGGCACGGCGGAGTTGTAATAGTAGCACGCGAAGACCTGTTGAAACATTTGAAAATATAATAAAAGATTTAAAAAAAATGTTAATCTTTTCGTAAATCCTTTTTCAAATTCTGTACAAGACATTAATTGTTACCCCCCCCCCTCTGAAATCCAAATCAGAATTATTAACCCACAGCATCTTACCAGACTGAAAAGTAACTATAAGGAACTTATTTCAGCTCAAGAGATCCAAATTATATTGAATTTTGGAAACTTGAACCAAAAGACAAGTGTTTCCAAATTTACGCGATTTGGCTGTCAGATATTGTCTTAGTTTTGGCTCAACATATCCTTGTGAACAAATGTGTTTTCTATTACGAACATAATAAAATCATAATATTTCTCAACATTAATTGATATGCACCTAAAATAGCCTAATTTTGTTGGCATCCTGCCAGAACTAATCCTAATATAGACGAATATGTTTAATAATAAATTAAATTAATTATTGATAATAAATTAAATGTTTGATGTTACTCATTTTCCTTTTATATCTGAAAAAGTTTATTAAAAACAAAATAAAAAGTTTATTAACAATGAAATCTAAGTGTTTATTATATTATTTTTAGATTTTTCACTATTCAGGCTTGTATAAAAAAATATGTTATTTGTATAAAAATTCCATAAGCCACTAAGTAAATTTTTTAAAAACTTTTTATATCTTTTCGTTTGCTGGAAAAGAGTTGGAAGTGGCACGCATAAGGATTTATTATGAAATATTATGGCACTCGTACCCCTGGACTAAGCTGACTGAGACAGCCTTGGCAGGTAACCGGCTGTAGTGCTTGGAAAGAAGTATTTAACTACTATAATGCCTTCTTTTCCAGAGGTTCTCAATTTTGTGAATTCATGTGTCTGAAAATTATCTTTTTTTATAAGATAAGGATGCTGTGCTAAAATTATCTGTTAATTTATATCTCCCATTACTTCGTGCGGACATGGTAGTCGAAGGATCATGGTCAAAAATACGTGACCAGCATTATCGAATCACGAATTCGATGGATGCAACTGAAGACCCGCAATTTAGAAGGGCTGATGCATGTTAAGTCCTCACGTTGGTGTGGTGGAGAAATGAGGCAAATCGGGTGACACTCAGGTGTCGTCCTCATGATATCACCGTGGTTCAAAATTGCAAGGACCTTCCCCAATAATTCTCAGGGTTAATTTTTTAATTACAATGGTCATTCTCATACTATTTAAATAATTTGAAATAAAATATAGCTACTATTGTCTCTGTGGATGTATTGAGGACGCGAATCACTATGTTCTATTGTACTTTCACAAAAAAAAAAAGTTATCACCTTACTTAGCCCTCCAATATATCCCGTAAATTATGCGAATATTCATGCGAAGGTAATTTCTTGTTTTGATATAGCAAAAAAGATGTCTGCTTATAAAGTTCAATATTGTTTTTATCTGCTGCTTTCTTCCTTTGTGTTTTCAAAAAATAGGTGAAATGAATCATCTTCCCTTCCGATACTGATTCATTTATTTGAAATTGAATGAGAAATTAGAAAGAAAAGTATCAACTGGAAGTAGTGACATATCAGCTGAAAAAATGAGTTTTTATTGCATTTTGTTTGTTTGTTTCATGCCTAAATTGTGGAGGTGGAGATAAGTTGTGTGGCCATATATCGTGCATGAACCGAGCCAAATCGTACTGTCACCTACATGGTGCTCAAAGCTAAAAGCTAACGACAGCCGTACACCTAGCCCATTGCCACGATGAATTTCGTGGGCCTCGATCTGACACCGTCAGGCAGGGGGCATTAGAAACAACAACTATAACACATTTGTATCGGAGATTATTTTGTTTCTGATGTATTTGCAAAATTGCTCAAACAATAATTTTGTCCTCCTTTTACCTCATATGTTTTTTGTAATTATTATTATTATGATCCTGTAATTATGCATGTGTACCGTGAATTTACCTTTAATTTGTATTATGTAAATTTACTGTATACTTTTATAAAATATTTAAACTAAGATTTTGTTCAAAAAAGACTGAACGCTGAGGTGGTTGTTTCCTAAGGGATCATTTTGTAGCTTACGCGGAGCAATTCTCAAAGGCACTTAACACCAATCAAAAAAGTTACGATGAAGTTAAAACGTTCTGTCTTTCCTTTCTACGTCTCATGCGTTTTCATTTAAAAGCTATTTCTTATTTTCAATTCTCTGTCACAAACCAATTCCACGGAACCTGCATGCGTGTAGTTTGTGTACTTAATGTACAAAACAGCAACATCATCTGTTCAAATGTGATTCATTCTTAGCGTTAAATATTCAACGCAAATCAAAATGATTGTGTAATGCTCTTAGAATGAAGCATCACTTATAGCTGGGTAGTGAAAAAAATTAGCTTATCCGTTAGTCTCTCTGACTTATTTATGTTTAAATAATAGTTATATATTCAGATATATTTATGTAAATATATATCTTTAAAGGATATATAATTAATCTATATATATAAAGGAGAAAAGCGACTCACTCACTGACTGACTGACTGACTGACTGACTGACTGACTGACTGACTGACTGACTGACTAATCACGAAATCTCTGAAACTATTCAACCTACAGACTTGAAATTTGGTAGACATGTTCCTTTGATAGAGTAGACATCAGCTAAGAAAGGATTTTCCGAAATTCGAAACGCAAGGGGCGTTACGGGGGGTTAAGGGCTTTAATAATAATTGTTTCCATGTTTAAACTACTTGATGTACAATCTTGAAATTGGGTAAGCGGATTCCTTTCAGAGAGTAGAGATCCGCTACAAAATGAGTTTGCTGAAAATCGACCCCCAAGTGGCGTTGCAGGGGCTTAGGGGGCGTTATAGATAATTATTTCCATTTTTAAACTATTTGATGCACTGTCTTTAAATTTGATATATAGATTCCTTTCGTAGAATAATGATCAGTTACAAAACGGGTTTTGTGAAAACAGACTTCTAAGTGGCGTTGCGGGGGATTAAGGGGCGTAATAGATAAATATATCCGTTTTTAAACTACTTCACCTACCTGCTTGAAAATCGGTAGGCAAGTTTCTTTCCTGGAGTAAGTATCCGCTAAGAAATGGGTTTTGGGAAAATTGACCCCCAAGGGGTGTTGCGGGGGCGGGGGGTTTAAGGGGCGTTATAAATTCCTATTTTTAAGTTATTAGACGTACAGTCTTGAAACTTAGTACGCAAATTCCTCTCATAGGGTAGAGATACGCTAAAAATGGGTTTCGTGAAAATTGCCCCCAAGTGGCGTTGAGGGGACTTATGGGGCGTTATAGATAATTATTTCCATTTTTAAACTATTAGACGCACAGTCTTTATATTTGATAAAGAGATTTCTTTCATAGAGTAGAGATCAGCTATAAGAAGGTTTTGTGAAAACAGACCTCTAAGTGGCGTTGCAGGGGAATAAGTGGCGTAACAGATAAATATTTTCGTTTTTAAACTATTTGACCTACCTGCTTGAAAATTGGTAGGAATGTTTCTTTCATGGAGTAAGTATCCGCTACAAAACGGGTTTGGAGAAAATTGACCCCCAAGGGGTGTTGCGGGGGCGGGGGGTTTAAGGGGCGTTATAAATTCCTATTTTTAAGTTATTAGACGTACAGTCTTGAAACTTAGTAAGCAGATTCCTCTCATAGGGTAGAGATACGCTAAAAATGGGTTTCGTGAAAATTGCCCCCAAGTGGCGTTGAGGGGACTTATGGGGCGTTATAGATAATTATTTCCATTTTTAAACTATTAGACGCACAGTCTTTATATTTGATAAAGATATTTCTTTCATAGAGTAGAGATCAGCTTTAAGAAGGTTTTGTGGAAACAGACCTCTAAGTGGCGTTGCAGGGGAATAAGTGGCGTAAGAGATAAATATTTTCGTTTTTAAACTATTTGACCTACCTGCTTGAAAATTGGTAGGAATGTTTCTTTCATGGAGTAAATATCCGCTACAAAACGGGTTTGGAGAAAATTGACCCCCAAGGGGTGTTGCGGGGGGTTAAGGGCAGATATAAATAATTATTTCTTTTTTTAAACTATTAGACTCACAGTCTTGAAATTTGGTTAGCAGATTCCTCTCATAGGATAGAAATACACTGCAAAACGTGTTTTGTGAAAATCGACCCCTAGGTGGTGTTGCGGGGGTACAAGGGGCGTTATTGATAATTTTTTTGCATTTTTAATTAATTGGACGCACAGTCTTCAAATTTTGCTAAGCAGATCCCTTTCATAGAGTGCAATTCCCCTACAAAATGGGTTTTGTGAAAACAGACCCAGAAGTGGCGTTATAGACAATTATCCCCATTTTTAAACTGTTCGACGTACAGTCTTGATATTTGATAAGCATATTCCTTTCGTAAAGTAGAGAACCGCTATAAAATGGGTTTCGCGAATATCAACTACTAAGTTTAATTTCGGGAGATTAAGAGGCGTAATCGATAAATATTTCCATTTTTAAACTACTTGATCATCCTGCTTGAAAATTGGTAGGCATGTTCCTTTCATGGAATAGAGTTCCTCTAACAAAGAGTAAAATGAAAATTGACCCAAAGATGTTTGCGAGGGGTCAAGAGGAGTTACAGAAAAAAATTCCTGTTTTTAATTGTTAGACCCATATACTTGAAATTTGTTAAGCATGTTTCTTTTGTTGAATAGGGATCCACTAAGAATAAATTTTAAGCAAATCAAGTTCTGGGGGGTTGCAGGGGGTTACTGGGACGTATTAACAAAAAAAAATTACTTTTTTCGAGCTACAGGACTATAATAATGAAATTTGGTTTGCATTTTTCTTTTGTTGAATTGAAATCCGCTAAGAGCGGTAATTTTGGAAAACGGCTCTCAACGGGATTACGGGGATATTTATAGTAAAACTTTTGTTTTTTTCTGTTACATTTAGACTTGAAATTTGGCTTGCATGTTCAATTTACGGAGTAGAGATCCACCGAAAATTGGTTTTGCGGGAATCCACTTGGTTTTTGAGTTACGAAAGAGCAAACATCATTCTATGCTTCAATTTTAGAGATTTTTAGAAATTACAAATTAGATGAGTTCTGCCCTTTTTTTTTTATCAACAGGTGACAGTTACATGTATAAGTATATTTTTCAATTCAATCGAATTCTTAATGCTAGGACTTAGATATCAATAATTTATACATATATATAAGCAGTAAAAATTTATAAAACATCGTGAAATACCCAGCGAAGCGGGCGGGTAACAGCTAGTATATAATAAGACTAAATCTCTCTCTCTCTGTATTTTTGACCCCTATTCCCTAACTGCATGAATTACCGCAGGAATTGCATTGTTCCAAAAATTTCCTACTGCGTGGCATTCTGAATTATATTAGTAAATAGGTTTGGCTCACCACAGCTATAAAGTTGTTTACCTCTGACATAGTATAAATTCTGAAGTCAATCAGATCGATAATCTATTGTGAGTCGACACACATAAGGAATATTCCCAATAAACTTAATACATATAAGTTATAAAATGCTATTAAGTTCTTTCTTCATAAATTCAAGCTTTCTCTCTCTCTCTCTTTCTTTCTTTTTTTGTTTTGTTTTTGAAGTATATAAACACTGTAAGCGTATCGAAAGGTCTTTACCAAAAGAATGATTCCGAGTATTTATATATCGTAGGTTCCCCAACTTTTTTTTGTCTCGTAGACCCCTTACCATGTTTTTCGGTTTTGTGTAGACCCCTGCTTACCTCTAATATTAAATTTTTGCAATTTTATCAACTTAAATGTTTTTTGACAGCTGCTATAGCACTACTTACTTTAAAAGTTTTATGTTTATAACTGGAGTTAATAAGCGTGTTTAAAACTTAAGAAACATATGTGAATTAGTTAATTACATTTTAATTTAATATATAAAATATTTGTTACGTAAAATAACTGAGCAACAAACAAATGTTTTTAATGAGGGGATGAATCTGGTGCTTCACAATAACACATTTTTAACATCTGACGTCAATCTTTTCAGGTTTAACCCTCAATCTCTTCGGTTAGTAGGATCCAATCTTTCTTTTTTTTCTTTCTGTTTTTATTTTGGAGATTGGCAACCATGCTGAAACTCCACCTCTCTAGGAAAAGCAATTAAAAACTTTCTTAAGATGTTCCATAATTCGAAAAGTAACAGGTATATCTTTATAAAGCCAAAATTGCTGACATTCGTTTCTAAACTTTACTTTAAGAACTTCGTTAGGGTTATTAAAATAAGTTCCTTTTGTAATCAGACATTTTATTCTTTTTGCTTTTTTTTTTTATGTGACAACATGAATTCATTGCTTACTGTGATATTACCATGGTCAAAACATTTTGAAACCTAGTTTCAAAACCTGAGTAAAAGGCATTTAAATGTTGAACATAAGTTTCTGGCAAATTGTGACAAATTGAGAAACTGTTAAAATTCACGACGTCTAGTTTTATACTCCTTTAGCTTGATTCTGGCTAGAAACACTAAAATGTGATGGACTTTTTTTAGTAAAATGTATGCTGTCGCCTTGTAATTGCAAATTAATCCCAGTAAATTTAGTAAATAAAGCTGTTAAATAGGTAAATACGGTTTAAACTTTATTAGATTTTCTATTGCAATTAAAGTCGCAATCCGATTTAGGCTATCGTCCCTTTACACCTCATAAACCCCCAAATTATTTTTTCACTCCCGTGGACCCCTTGAAGGTCGTCATAGACCCCTGGGGGGCCATATAGACCACTTTGGGAATCACTGATTTACATTCTTAAACATAGAATTTAAATTTCATAAAGATTTTAATGTCTCAATGATTTTATGACAATATACACTGGTGTGCAAAAATTAAGGACGAGACGGTTTTTTCAATATAACTTTGTACAAAAGCATTCCAAATCAACACATTTAATACCGTAAGATCCCCAATACGTAAGGACATGAGTAATGTAAGCAACACTTACTAAAAGAGAAATCAGAGGGATAAAAAGAAGCTTTATTGAAAAAGTAGCATGGAGTGCAATGCGACTGAAGGCCGAAACATCCCTGTGATGGGTGTCCAGCAAGAAATATCCGGTCTTTAGTAGGGGATATGATCTCCCCTGACTGCTAGGCAGGTTTCACAGCGTCTGCCCATGCTGAGAATGAGGTGTCAATGAGTTGTTGAGGCATTGCTGCCCATTCGTCTTGCAGCGCCAATCGAAGCTCCGGAATCGTTACTGGTGGTAAGGTACGAGCTGCCAAGCGTCTGCCTAGAAAATCCCATACATGCTCGATGGGATTGAGATCCGGAGATCGTGCCGGCCAATCCATACGTTCAATATCCTCACTCTCTAAGAGCTGTTCGGCAGCTACTGTGCGATGACATGGTGCATTGTCGTCCATGAAAAGGAACTGAGGACACATAGCGCCTCTAAAAAGACGCACATATGGAAGAAGAATCTCGTTACAATAACGGGTCCCGTTGACTGAACCTGCGTCGAAGATGTGAAGGTCTGTACGACTACCAAGCATGATGCCTCCCCAAACGAGAACACCGCCACCTCCCTACCTGTCCCTTTCAATGATGTTCGAGGGATGATTGCGGCTTCCCCGCTCTCTCCAGATGAGTATGCGATGAGAATCGCTACTCAGACTGAATCTGCTCTCATCTGTAAAGAGTACTCGTCCCCATTCATTGTCTCTCCAATTCCGGTGTTCCCGGCACCACAGAGAGCGCCTCCGATAGGCAGGCGTTAGAGGTACCCACCGTACAGGGCGTCGTGCAAACAGACCACCACCGTGCAGTCTTCTGGCCACGGTAAAACGCGGTATCGGTCGTCCAGTCGCCTGTGTCGTGTGTCTAGCGATTTCTCCCGCTGTCTGCCGCCTGTTTCTTCTGGCCTGTAAGGCAATATACCGGTCATCTGCGGGTGTGGTTCCTCGTGGACGACCACTACTGAACCCCCGGATAGCTGTTCCTGTATGAAATTGTCTCCAAAGTCGTGAAACGATGCTGTGAGCAATTCCGAACTCTGCAGCCACACTTGTCACACTGCGACCTTCCTCCAACTTCCCAATGATTCGACCTCGGGTAAAAGCATCCAGATGTCGTCTAACAGATTGATTATTCGCCATTTCTCGCTGAGGCAGCAACTCGGTGTGATTTTAACTGCTATACGGTGTGCAATCTCTTTGCCAGAAATACTAATCTTACACCGACAACATGCTTTACTACTCAGACACTCCCCCATTATGTCTACCTGCATATCTGCGCATGTGCTACCGTACATCACCTCACTTAATCTCCTGATTGGTCTTTCTGTCCGCTCTGCCTCTTCGTTCAGCTGATATGCTAATTTTTCGACTTCGTCCTTAATTTTTGCACACCAGTGTATATATAAATCGGCGAGATATATTTTGAACTACAAATACAGTGTATGAAAAAGACTAGACAAACACGTAGTTTTTACTCTCTTTGAGTACCTCAAATCAAATAACTTTATTGTTATTATGAACATATATTTTATATTGTTATTACTTACTTACTACATTGCTATTACTTGTCTAAATAGATTGTATTGTTATTACTTATGAACGCGTTTAAGAAGCATATAGCTTTATTATATGACTCGTATACGACTTTTTTATGTTTATAATTAATTTTAATTGATTGTAAAATTTTGTATCTTTTATTAGAGAAATATATAACATATGGAACCTTATTTAGTCAATCTAGGCAAGAAATCCATATCTTCTTTCTATAGTCATTTGTTTTGTTTGATTTTTCCCCGTAATTATATGCTTGTTAGAAATGATTTATTAAAACTAGCTATAAAAAAACGAAGTGAACTTAGAAGAAAAAAATTGAACAGAGTGAGCGATGTTAATTTAGACCAGAGGTTCCCAAACTTTTTTGTGTCGAAAGACCCCTTGTCATGTTTTCCGATTTGGGGTACACCCCTGCTTAATTAATATTGAACTTTTGCAAATTTATCAACTTAAATGTCTTTTTGACAGCTGGTACTACTACTTTAAATTAATTAAATTTCTAACTGTAATGAAGTATAGTGATTAAAATTTAAAAAGCGCATGTTAAATAAATTAAAAGTTAATTAATACATAAAATAAATGTTAAATAAAATAAATAAATGAATGAATGATTTTAAAGGGAGGGATGAGTCTGGTACTACAATAACAAATTTTCAACATTTGGTTTTGATATTGTCAGTTTGAACCTTAAACCTCTTCTGTTAGTAATGTTAAGTTTTTGTTTTTTGTTTTGCTTTGGAGATTGGCAACCCCGCCGCTTTTCAGTAGGAAAAACGATTCAAAACGTTCTCACGATATTTCATAATTCGGAATAAATAATAGGTTTGCCTTTTCAAAGCCAAGATTACTGATTTCCAAACTTTAAGATCTTCGTTAGTGCTTATTACGATGAGTTCCTATTGTAATGGGGCATTAATTTTCAATGTGGCCATATGAATTCATTGCCTGCTGTGGTATTACCATAGTCAAAGCATTCTCAAACCTGATTTCAAAATCAAAGGCATTTAAATGTTGAGCGTAGGTTAAAATGCCCTGACAGATTGTGAGATTCTAAGAAAATTCGGGACCTCCGGTATTATACTTCTTTACCTTAGCTCTGGAAAGAAATGCTGAAATGATTCGTGTTTTAATAAAATTTATGCTGTCACCTTGTAAGTGGAAACTAGCCCTATTAAATTTAGTAAATATATCTGTTAAATAGGTAAAATTTAGTTTCCACTTGATTAAATTTTCTTTTAAATAAAAAGTCACGATCTAGTTTATATAACAAGAGCCACTATCATAGACCCTTATTTACACCTCATGGACCCCCAAATTATTTTTTTGCTGACGTGGACCCCTTGCAGGTCGTCATAGACCCCTGGGGGTCTATATAGACCACTTTGGGAATCACTGATTTAGACAGTTGAAGTAAGAAGAAAAAAATTTGAACAATGCTTTTTAATGTTTCAGTGTAACATTTTATATATATAGATTAATTCTTATTTTTTAAGATCAGTATTCTTTTTTTTTTTTTTATTAATTTTTTTCTTCTTTTTTATATTTTAATATAATTGCATTTTAATGTTTTCTAAAATCATCCTGTATAATTTTATTTTTATTTTTATTAACACTTCAAATTTGTAAAAGGGAAATGTTTTACAAAAGCATTTATATATGAGTGCTTTAATTCTTCAATGTACATCTACTTAAAACAAAAAGCAAATAATAAAAAAGTATCATATATATTCATCCAAGAAATATCATACGCAAATCTAACTGTAAGAAATATTAGTACTTTTATCGAGACATCAATAGTGTGAGTTTAATAATTAAAAGAAATGTTTCATTATTTATTTTTACAATTTTATTTATAACCATCTTTTTATTCTTGTCAGACTTGATTTGATTTAATTTATATTGCACTGTAAAGCAACAGGAGGGCGATTGACGACTGACCTCAAAATTTGGGGTCACTGTCAAGTGACGAGGACACCTGAGCTGGCAACCTACTGTCCACACTTCCCCCCATCACACCTAGTAGAACCCTCTCTGTATAGAGGGCGCGGTATGTGAAAACTTTCTTTGTTTGTTTTGATCAGAGATCTTCTGTACGTGGAAAAAGTGCAGACGCACTCTATTTAATATTAAACTTAAATTAACCCTTTACTGTAGTGTTTCTCAAATTTTCAATATTTGCGACCCAGTATTCAACCATAATTTTCATCACGCCCCTATCCATACAAATAACAATGTATTGAATTCAATAAGACTATGGACAAGTTCTACCGTAAAGCTTACTATGGGGGCGCTACAGTCATAAGTACCCTTTTCTTCTTCCAGTTAATACAATATCTCCATTGCTTTGAGCTAAAAAATTAACAAGGTATTTCAGAAAAGATACTGAAATAAATACTATAAAATCATGAATCTGAAATCTACAAATCATATTCTATCCATATAGTGCAAAAAAAGTTTCAAAAACTTGCATTAAAAGTTTGAAAAACTCAGTTGAATTTCGATGTTTTCCCATAGATTAACATTACACCGGAAGTAAGTGAGTTTTCTACTCAATGTTGTTGTTTACAAAGTAGAACTAGTCCATACTTTAGCACCAAAGCTGCACAAAGCGTCTTTTTCTTAAGTGCCACCTGCGTATGTAAACATCTCGCTCGGCCAAAGCATTAATTGCCCCACGCGTATATATACATCTTTCCAAAGTCCGATCTTTTCTGTGCATTGCTATCCAAAAATTTTTTGCGAAGGCTTTGGAATGCAATTGTTGGACCCTGGCAGTGATTGCGAGGGATTTACTTATTTCAGAGGATTTTCTTATTTATTCCTCCCTCCTCCATACATCACACACTCTCGTTTAAGTGGAAAACGGTGGCATTGGGGAGCGAATCACGTAACTTTTAAACTGCAGTCAAGGGATTAATTATAAATCGTACAAATTATCAAGATTAGCGTTGATTCTGTTCATTATTTTATATATGACAAGCCAATGGGGTCATTGGTAATTATTAAACGTTCTAAACTTAATATTGTTAAATTAATTATAAGATACATTGTACAGCACTGATACATTTGTAAGTGTATTATATCAGTGCAAATATTAATTTTATTTTTTATTATGTCAGAATGTATTTTATTTGTTTACTTTCTGTAAACTAATAACTTTTAAAATTCTATTTTTCAATATGCTCGCGCGCCCCTCGTAGAGTTATCATGCCCCCTTAGGGGAGCACGCCTCACAGTTTGAGGAACTCTGCTTTACTGTCGTGTGTAAGTGTGATTTGTCGTCGGTGACGATTAAATTATTAGATACCTCTCAACCACCTATGCCTCAAATTATTTGATATCCTTGATGACCCACCAACACCAACGAAAGGACTTTGAGACTCGACAGATTCAAGGTGTCGAGTTGTCAATCCACGAATTGAAAATCCCGGCCACGAGTTCATGATCATGACCACTCCGCTAACGCGTCTATAAATTTTTATTTAGAAAGTAATTCTAATTAGGAACATGTACATGTGTTTTACATTATTGTAAAAATCAAAAAATTATGGAAAAATACATATAAAATCAGTGATTATATATATATTTCCAGAATTTCTTACAATTTAAAAGAAAAGAAAAAGTTATCTCAAAGTTCTCGTAAATCAAAAATTTTGCACGTAACTTTAAAAGAGGCACAAATTAATTCTTTTTCCTCAACTGTTTATCATTAAGTCCTTTAAGGGGGTAAGTTCATGAATTTCGGTCCCCAAACCCATTTTTCACTTTCCCGTTTTAATAAAATATGAACTTCTACGCTTCTAATGGTGAAAAAATTATCATTCTACGTGCAGTAGAAGTATTTTTAATAATCTTTTGAAAATGTTTTACCACCTGTCAAAGTCTACTAAAAATCCATTACCAAAATCCATTTTTTTCAAAACTAACATTTTTACCATGTAAGGAACATTTGTTCTTAAACTACTGCATTTAACAGCTTATAACTTTGCATAATTAATAATTACACTCTAATACATACTTTAATCGAGGAATTTTTTCAAAAAAAATATTCTGACTTAATTTATTGCATTAAACATAATGGAATTTCACTGTTTTTGAAAGAAAAAAAAAACTGATTTGTGCAAAAAATATTTTTCATTCTAGACATTCTATCCATAAAACTAGACATTCTATCCATAAAATATCTGAGTAAAGTATGTATTGTGGTTCAAAGAATATTCAGTAAAAAAATGGAGATTTTTATTCAATAGAGAATGTTTATAAATGTTCTTTAAAAATACCTATTTTTAACATAACTGAGATACAGATCCTGTTTCATGAACCTACCCCCTTAAGTCATTTATAAGTTATTTAATCAAAATTAATTAAGTTTATTCAAATCAAATCTGATAAGGTTAAAAAGACGTTTATAAATAAAATTGTAAACACACTTTTACTTAAACTCTCTTTTACACAATATAAACTTAAAGAACATGTTTTTTACAATCGTATTGTGCTGCAATCTGCGATCATTAAAATAGGTCTTTGCTAGATTGCAGTTATATGTAATTAATATTTCTAAAAATTCATCTTAGTACCTATATCTTAATTCAAGCTTAGTTTTTTTAAAATTCTTTCAAAAGCTGTTCAGTTTAATGGAATTTCAAAAATTTAATTTGAAATTCAAAGTTTTTTCTTCGCACTATAAAGCAACACGAGGGCTATTGGTGATGAATCTCATAATTTTGAACCATGGTCATTGACAAGGTCTATATCAGAACAAGAAACACCTCTCCAAACTATCACACCACACCAACGAGAGAACTTTGGCACACGACCAGATTTAACTTGCATCAGCTCCTCTACACGGCGGGTCTTTAGAGGACTAGGGCTCAATCTCATGAAAAGCCGACCTAAGTACGGGACCATGACCACTAGGCTACCGTGGACACTTTCAATCATAAGACAAATGTATTTATTAGGGTTTCTATCCCGGGAATTATGCTTCGTTCCCGGGATTTCCCGGGAATCGCAAAGATTAGATTTAGCATTAGACAAAGTATTAGATTTAGAATTTGAAAGCGGCATAGGAACAGATGTTTTGTTTCATATCACTTAAGCAGAAAAAAATTATTTTTCTAACATAAATGAAATTATAAAAAAAGATTAGAAATGTAGTAAAATCATTCAGAAAACCACCTCTCAAGAATGATATTTTACAAAAGTATGATATTTTACAAGAGTTTGGCTGTGAAAAGGTGGTTTGTTTGGATACCAAAGCACTCTGGAATAGTTTGTTGGCAATGCTTGAAAGATTTTTAGAAATAAAGTCAGCAATCTTGAAAGCATTAATTGACCCTTAAAGAAGAATAAATGGTGACCAATGTAGAGCTTGAAACTATGATTACAATTGTAGCAGGCTTTAAGCCAGAAAAAATTGGCTTAGGAAAATTATGCAGTCGAAAAGCCGAGAGAGCATTTTCTGCTGCCGTATTGTTCGTCTCAAAATTTAGAACTAGCCTGAGTGATAAAAGTATAAATTGCTTATGCCTTCTGAAATCCTATTTTAAAAATGAATAATCAGTTTATTATACATTTTGTGTATTTTTAGCTTACTATATAAACACGTATTAATTTTGGAATTTATATGTATCCTTATATTATATAATTATTAATGTTATTTAAAAAATAACTTGTTTATAAATTTTTTGAAATTATGATATATTTCCGGGAATCCCGGGAACTATAATTACATTCCCAGGATTTCCCGGACATTCCCGGCAAGGGAAAAACCCGGGAAATCAGAAACCCTAGTATTTATATATAACATCCTGATTTGACTTTCCAGAAACCCGTATTCCTACGTTTACATCTCTCTGTGTCTCATATATACTTCCAAAATATCATATAAAACATAAAAAATAGTAAACAATTGATTTAAAGTCTTAAGTATTTCGCACACGCCTTCGGGTTATCAACCGCAAGCACCTACAAGACATTATTCTCTTAAATTCTATACACGAAGCTTATCCTAGAGATTTTAATAAGCTAAAATGATTAGTGGGTTGTCTGACACATTCATTACGAAACGGATATTAATTGTAGAAATTAAGTTGTCAACTTAATGCCAATGTATGAGAACGACTCGCAAAGACTGCGCCCCTTGGTAGTCACGTGGGCGTAAGTGCCGTAGATTAATGTTTCAGCAAGGGCTTTGAAATTAACTGCGTCATTTCACTGAAAGAGAAAATTGAGCACACTCATACTGCTGCAGTACTTCTTTAAAATGGAATATATGTAATAATACAAAGATGTATAACAAGATCTTATATTTTGCTGCATCTTCCTATATATACAAACATACCCATTAAGGTAGATCGCGGTTATATAAACGTGGGGAAGGGGGGGGGGAGCATGCGAAACCTATGCGAAAAGATGTTCTATAGTTTTAAGAGACTAAGAGAAAAAGAATTATTCTTTTTTTAAAAAAATTTAACCCCTAAACTGGTTTGCCCGTACTCCGTACGAGCTACGGAAAACTGGCTACAACATGTTTGCCCGTACGTCGTACGGACAAACATGTTAAATTTACAAAATTACATTTATGTTAATTACAAAATTTACAAAATTACAAAACATGTTAAAATTACAAATTTACATGTTAAATTAATTACAAATAATTTGCATTACAAATAATTTAAATACAAATTATTAATAATATAAATATAAATTAATTACAAATTATTAATAATTTAAATATAAATTAATTACAAATTATTAATAATTTAAATACAAATTAATTACAAATTATTAATAATTTAAATACAAATTAATTACAAATTATTAATAATTTAAATACAAATTAATTACAAATTTACATGTTAAATTACAAAATTTACAAAAATTATATAAATGGCCCATTTTTTGTAAAAAAAGTTTATGAACAAATTTTCAGTTTTTCAATTTTGATGTGTTGTTTTGCTATTCATTTTTGAAATGACTTTCAGGATAAGAGATATTTTAATTTTTACAAAAACTAGGGCACTTTATCTTAGTTATTATATAACATTGCAAAAACAGTGATTAAATTCCCATAAGGGACTGTAAATTTTTTAACAAAACAGTGATGGATAAATCTGAAGGTCTTCACTTCAACTATTATACAGATCAACTCAAAAAATTTCAGTTAATTATTTTGAAAACTTTTTTGAGCAATCGCTGTCGTTTCAGCATTTAAAAAAAACATATTTCGAGTAAAACGCATTTTAAAACATGACATCTTGCTTAAAGTGAAATGCTATCTGCTTTTAATTAAAACACTTGTAGTTTTTGTTCTAGCAAACGAAAAATAACAAACTTGGTATTTTTATAAAGCTAATAAGATGACTTATAAAATAAAATCATAAAAAATTTAGTCAATTTTTGGCAAAATTTACAATTTTAGGGTAGTCGAATATACTTTAAATTTAAACTAATTTTTTACTATATAAATAAGCAAAAGCGATGATTATTGATAAGTAAGTACTGGATAGTAAATAGTATAATGTACATAAGAACATTACTTAACAGGGAGGGGAGGGGTGCACCTTCTATTGATCAACTTATTTTTAATTTTTACCCTTTGGCCCTATCGTCTTTTTTTCCCTTTCAATTCCTTCAATTAGCTCTCTCTCTATCTTATTCAAATTTTCAATCGTTAATAAAATGCTTTCTGTTCATCCAATCAAATTCAAATAAATTTTTTTAACTTGTACTGGATGCCACTTGATGTTAATACAGTTTTTTCAAATATTCATTAATTACTGGTTAATTAAATTAAATTCATTACCGGTTTTCGACGCCAACTTAGATTTGTCTCCATTGTCGTAACAATGTAACTGTTGGAATAAGGACAAAAGTTGGCTTCGAAAACCGGTTTTTCATCCAAACTAGCTAAACCGGGTATGCATTGTTACAAAAATGCAGACGAATCATGCTCTTTTTTCAATTCCTACTATTAGTTCACTCTTTCCCTATCTATATATCTTGTTCAAATTTACAATCGTTAATAAAATACTACCTATTCATCGATTCAATGTAGGAATTGACTTAATTATATATATATATATTACTTATTAAAATGTAACTATCCCAACACCCACTCACTCTCCCTGCCTTATCGAATCAGTCCGATCCAAGCATTTTTCAGTCTTCAGCTTTATCAAGAACTGTCATTTCGACATTAGCTCTTTCAGAAATTTAATAAGAAGCTGTTAAAAATGTGTACCTGGTGTTTTTTTCTTGTAACCATTTAAAAGAGGAGTCCTTTCCCATCGCATTATGTTAAAAAGTCCTAAAAGTTCTTTGACTTTTAACCATAAAAAAAACTTCATTTCCCTTAAGATACTATTTAAAAAAATAAATTTTTCATTTTATTTTTTCTTTTTTTAAAAATTTATATACTAAAAAACATGTTTTTCGCATAGATAGGTTTTAAAATTGTAAAGAGAAAAGAAAATTTTCGCACCACCCTAATATTTATTCAGTTACAAATGCAGTTACAAATATTCTTTTAAAGGAAAAAGAAAATTGTGATACTTAAAGTACTTCTGAATATATGTTAATGCTCTCACTTACGATATTAATTACCTGCATTGAGACTTATTTGACAAATCATTTGGGTTAATCTGGAGAGTGGAAATTTAAACGAGCTTTGGAATTCAGTTTCGATTTAAAAGGTATTACTTGTCAGAAATGATAGATGATCTTTTTTTTTAGAATAAATAAGCAAGGATTTATTTAAGGATCATTGTGAATTTTCAATTGGGGTTTAAAAACTGAACAAGTTTTGTATTTATTTTGAATGAATTGCATCTATTGAAAACCATCACGGAAATAAATTAGCTGTCAAATTCTTTTCTTTTAACATTTGCCGATGAAATTAAAATAAATCTGGACGTTTATTCAGCATTCTGGTTAATAATTTATTGAAAATAAAATATTTTAATGAAATAAACAAAAATGAGTACATAGAAGATAACTGTTTGCATGCTAATAATATATCACAACGCACACACATACATGGGAGTTTGATTTTACACGCATGTGTTAAATCTTAGAGAAAGACTCACCTTAGAGAAAGGGGAATTTTTTAATGAAGCTTTTTCTAACAACAAACAGTTATATAAATTTTCCATTTAAAAAAAAATTATATAACTTAAAAGTTTGGACTCTAAAATAAAAATATTCATAAACATTTTGCAAATGATGCGAAAGAATATTTATTCTAGTGAGGGGAGTGTTTAATAATGCCGCACTATAAAACTACTCGAGGGATATTGGCAGCGGGGGTCGTAATTTTGTGGCATGATCAAATAATGAGGACGACACCTTAGCTGACACCCCGTTCTTAACCTTCCACACCATACCAATGGATGGACCTACTGCCCTGACAGATTAAACGTGCATCCGCACGGCGAGTATTTAGTGCTACCACACTCGAACTCATACCGCGCGGCCAAGAGTCCGTGGCGTGGCCACTAGGCTACTGTGGCCACTAAGATTTTTTTAGTCAGTTACTGAGACAGTTTTAATATTTCGAGTACATTATTTTGCTTGCAAGAGCTGATTTTTTCTTTTATAGTTATGGGATTGTATAAACACTAATTTCGTTAATAATTTTCAAATATTACACTATTTACCGTATAGCCGCGCACCTATACCTTCAAGCTACATTTTTGAAGTGAAAACTTCTTTAGCGGCGTTGGGCACTTTTTGGTAGGGGAAAATCTTATGGGTTCGCGTCACCGACATGCTCTGACTGGCGCACGCGCAGTGTGCTGTTCGCCTTAAACACTTTTTGGATGGGTGAAATCTCGTGCGTTCCCGTCACCGACATGCTTATAGCAGAAAATCTGTAGCTATACAGCTGACGTATAGTGCTGTGTATATCTTTATAAGTGAAATTCAATGGATTTTGTGAAAAGTTCAATGTGTATATACTGCGCATTGCTCGTTGCGATTCCGAGAATGGGCAATACATATTAAGGGTTGCCGTTTGTATTCGCCTGGAAAATCTATGAGACAGATACAACAATTTTTATTCGAAAATTTGATGATTTATACAAAAGAAGGTTCTGAAATACTCGAAAAAAGATTTTGCGAAAAATATGATAATGTACCGATGGTTTTAAGTGGAGACTTCCATATTAACTTTGCAGATGATAAAAATCTACCACTAATTGAATTTCTGAATGAAACACTTAATTTAAATAGGTCCAATGATCGAAAACTCAGTACTACAAAATATAAAACGACAATCGATGTGGTTTTTACGCGATACTTAGATAAATTTGAATCAAACATTTTCCTTTCTTACTTTAGCTACCATAAGCCTATTGTATCTTTCTTAGAACAAAATAAAATAATTAAAAGTACAAAAAGTCTAGGTATTGTTGAAATTAATGATGACAATGATGCAAACAATTAAAATAATGTTGAAAATCAAGTACATTGAAATTTAAGTAAATACAAATACTATCCATAAATAATATGGTTGTATGTTAATTGTTATTTCAATTGAATTGTATTTATATTTTGTCATGATCTTGTACAGCCCGTAATATATTTGAATACTAAAAAACCATATAAACATGCATTTAGTTGTTGCTCGGAGTGTCAATAGATGTGAAAACCAGATTGATGTTGATAATTTTTATTCAAACATTATGAAAATTCAAATTTTGTACTAAAAGTTCTAAGTTTTCACTTCTATAGGCAGTCTCTATAACTGGCAATTTTTTTTTATTTTTAGGTATATTCGCAGTATAACCGTCACCTACTTTTTACAAAGAATCCTGAATGATGTTATGTTTTGAAACCATTTATTCAAGGTATTATCCAAAAAGTTTTAGAAAAAATAGTATATTTCTAGAATTATACATACAGCCCTTTAAGTTCATAAGGAATGCAATTTCTTTCAAATAAGCCTATTTCGATATATGTAGAAGTCGAGCTTTATTTATGCTCATCTCTTTTTCTTATTTTTAGAGCTCTCATTTTTATACCCGGCGTATAACGCGCACCCTTAAATTTCGATCTTATTTTTTGTGTTAAAAGTGCGCGTTATACGGCGGCTCTTAAGGTAAAGTAAACAGTTCTTTAATATACGTAAATTGTTCGGTTTTCGTAAAATCCTTTAAAATTTATTCTTTATTTAACAGTCTTATTTAATGATGGAAGTTCAACATTTTATTTTATTGTAAGAAATATTATTCATAATAAATTTTCTAATATTATCATTGAATTAAAAACCCATCGTTGCGAATAAAATCTGTACTAAATAATAATTATCTACCGTATTTATTCGAATCTAATCCGCCTTCTCAATTCTAAGCCGCACTCCAAGTTCTCAAAATGTTTTTGTGAACAAATCATGTAATCGATTCTAAGCCACACCCCCAACGTTTTTGAGGGGGAAAACAACTTAAAAACTGTGTGTGTAAAAGGTTTATCAATATCCAATACTTCAGAAGTTCGAAGAAAAAAAATAGAAATTAGGGAGAAATAAAAAAAGAAGTTAATACACATAATTTACTTTAATAATATTAAAAACTTTCTTTCAAATACGTACATGAACCTACAACTACTCTAACTGTCACTATCATATTTCGAAAATGATTCGTCACTCCTATTGTCACAGCTGCTTCTGAATCGGTGCCGGCGTCACCATTCTTCCACACGATGTCGTCTTCAGTGGCATTTGTTATGTAACATTTTTTTTTTGAAAAAATGAATTATAGAAGAATGCAAGAGAATTAATAAAGACTGTTGAACTCTTTCAAGCAAAAACTATATGATTTTGCTTACGCCATCGACGTATATTTGTTTCATCCGTGTCAAACTTTCAGTGTGGCCACTGCTCTACTTCCTTTTTATTTCTGCATATAAAATTGACTCCCTTTTCATACTGGCGTACATAGTGAACTTGTCTTAATGCTATTACCGATATCTTTCTTTGATGTTTAGGCGATTAAAAGAAAGCGATGCAAAAAAAAAATCCTATATACGAGTAGACAAAGATGACTGAATACTGGTAATAAACTTTAGAATGGAATAAATCATCGATGCAAGTTGCCAGAATGGACGGCAACATTTTTCCTTTTGAAAAGTATGGAAATTCAATTCCCCCCCCCCCATACAACAAATATTTTGCCTTCGATTCTAAGCCGCATCCGATTTTCAGTAGCAGTAACACTGGAAAAATAGTGCGGTTTAGATTCGATACGATAATAGAAACCAAATTATTAACGGCAACAGCAGTTAGAGAAAAAAATGTATTTATTTCTGCTATGCAAGGTATTTTTTTGATTCTATTCAAAAAAAGAAGGGGGGAAAATGGTTACAAACATATTTTACACTTCTAAATAAAATTCAATTGGTTGTTAAAAAATATTACCTAAAAGGGGGGGGGAGCATTTTGTTCTTAAATAATTCTTCTCTAACTAATGTTACTGTGTTGGTACCAAAAATTTGCATAAGAGAGAAAATGAATTTTTTTTTTATATTTAGTGTCAGTTAAGTTATAAGACATATACATAAATTTTTTAAAGAATATTATCACAATAAAAATTATTTTAATGCAATTTTTTGGCACATTTTTAAAACATTCTCCTATTATGAAAAATATTGCTACAATAATAATATTTTTCCTATACATAGGTTGAAAAAGGGGGGGGGGAGGAATTCTGTACAGAACTTAAATTATGTATCTCAAAATCCTAGTTATTAGTGAATTTGCTCGATTTTAAAATATCAGGTTAGAGAAATTTTAACAAAATGCATCGGTTATTATTTCGATTGATTGTAATTCTATATATATATGTACTCAGATTTAGCGCGGGCTCTGCATTTCAGTATGCAATTTTTGGGTAAGTTACCTTTACCTTATAATGGATTTAGATTTCCTATCCATTATTTCCAATTGGTATTTGCTCGGTATTATTAACAGAAAAAGGGGGAAGGTTGGCTGGCCAAAAAACATGTTCAACCCCACTTTTATACAGAAAGATTTTTTTAAGGAAAATTTTATGTATACAAGCTGTCCTAAGTCAGCAATGTTGATAATACTGAAGCATCCATTCTTTCATATTTTACTCTGTTATTTCAATTTTTCATATCTCCTTCTAAATTCTGTTGTCTTGTTATCTAGCAATTGTTATTCTTTTAAGTATTAATCATGTTAATTCATCTCTCTCTTGTAGAGAAATTTTGATTATATATTATATATATATATAATTTTTCAAAACTTTTAATTCATTCTCCATAGAAAAGCTTTAGATAAGTAAAATATTTTTATTATTAAAGCATTTATTATCAAAAAAAAATTGAGAAAAATGTTTAAAAATATATAATCGTTCTTCATTTTTTTTTTTGCCAAATAATTGTATTTAAATACTTTTTTATTGTACAGTAGAACGTCGTTTATCCGAATAAATTGGGTCCGGACACCGTTCGGATACGCGACTGTTCGGCTAACCGAAAACCGAATGCGATCTATGCAGTATATGAACTAGACACTATACAAATATTGAAAATCATCCCATGCGGAAAACGTGCTTGAAGAAAAAGCCAAATAGGTGCAAAATGTTGCAATTTTATTTTGATTGTTGAAAATAATCACTTATTTTTCGCTGTGCCATTGTACACCGTTTTTTCGCTGCAAGGTCTCTGATTATCTTGAGTAGCAGTAATTGAGTAGGACAGCACTCTGATTGTTGTTCGTACCAACGCAAAAAACGCGTCAGCATTTCATGGACCCTTGCTACTTTCGTTGTTCCCGTCTTTATACGTTTAATCGTCGACAGGGTTGGATTCTTCTTGCACGGAAGTCACAATCTCGTCATCATTTTGCATTTGAAATCCACAGTCTTCTGCATCGCATGCCATCCAGGTTTCTAGATCAACAAAACAGCACGTATACACCCCCTCACTTGAAAGCAAACTGACCTAATATTCCTTGTAGATGTTTACCAAATCCCACAGCTGAAATTCCCCAAATATTCCTCACCTTGGGTTTTCCCGTCACTTTTGACCTCACAGGAAACAAAAGTCGAGCACTGCACTGTTCGAAAATGTATCCGGACTTAGGTTCGGATATTATATACATTCTACTGTAATAATATTCTTAAAACAACTTAATTTGTATGTTCTAATTCAAATGACACTAAATAATTTTATATGTATATATATATATATATATATAGCAGTAAATAATTAAAAAGAAGACTAATAAATCCCAAGAATCTTAAGATCAGACCGGAAGAACCAAGAACATGGAACTGTTCAGAATAGTGAAGCTAGAACATAATATTAATGTTTGAGTACTTTTATATCTGAACCAATATTCCGAGAATTTGGATCCTACTCTTTAACATTAGCCGAAGACAGCCTTAAATTAATGAATGTATTTTAAAAAGAAAGATTTCGACGACAAGGAAACGATCCAGGATCTACTAAATAGAAATAAAAATACTTTTTAGAAGTGTAATAGAATCCTCCTTTATTTTAACAACCCGACGGGTATAATTACACGTCAGTTTCTTTTTTCGAGGTTGACAGATACTCAAAACTCTGCGGAACAGGTGACCTCGTTTGAGAATCGAGCGGTTCTTCAAACACATCTACCGTTTATTTAACCTATTAATCAGGTCTGACATGAGTGATGTAAATTATGAGATATATTAACTGCTAGTTCACCGGGGGCGTAGCTCAGATGGTAGAGCGCTCGCTTAGCATGCGAGAGGTACCGGGATCGATACCCGGCGCCTCCATTTATTTATTTTCTGAAGACTTCGAAAAAATAAGCCCAGCTTTTTTGTTTGATTTTGAATGTTGTTTTTTAACATTCTTTTATAAACTTCACTTGCATGTAACGGAATGCTTGAACTCAATTTTTAGCCACTTTAAAAGGTCAAATTGATTCGAAATTTTTTGCTCACTTGTCAAGGACCGATGGCAATACAATAATTTAATAATTTTGTTCCGTTGTCCTGATCAGGATCATCAGGATTAACGATTTCCCATTTTCAGATCCCATTTCTAGATTTGGCGACGAAAAGATTAAGTTGCAACTTAGTTCGATTAATCATAAAAGAGTGTTTTAGAGATTTTTTAAACTATAATTTTTATTAATGTTGAGATTAGAAGCAACATGAGAGCTTTTGGAGATGGACTTTACACATCTGAACCACATTCAAGTAACGAAGACAACGCTCAAGCTGGCGTCTCTTCAAACTTCCACACCATGCCTTAAGCTGCTTTAACGGAGTGATATGATCACGAACTCGTGAACGGGGTTGTCAAGTCTTCGGTTTGAATCCTGTTTTCCCTGAAGACCTGCTGTGTAGAAGGGAAGGTCTGTGGCGCATGCAGGGGTGGTGATCTGAGGGTCCTTAACCTTCCCCCTCCCATCGCCCTTGATCCCCCCCAATTGATTATAATCCAATGCATGTTGTAAGCACGATTTAATTAAGTATTTGCCATTAATAATTTATTTCATTAATTTTAATGCTAATTATTTATTCAATAATTTAATTTTACTGTTTCTTGTTCCCGACAATCGATGGGGTCGCGGAAGCGTATTGGTCAAGGTATCGGATCATGGCTGGCGTGTCATGAGTTCAAGCCCAACACCACTAAAGATCCGCCGTGTAGGGGAAGCGATGTACGTTAAATCTGTCGAGATCTCAAACGTCCTTCCGTTGGTGTGGTGTGGTAGTTATGAGAGGTGGTGAAAGCTCAGGTGTCGTCCTCGTCACTTACCATGGCTCAAAATTACGAGGTTCATCTACAAAAGCCCTCGTGTATAGTTGAACAGTGCGACGTTAATATTCACTCACTCACCCGTTAATCGATAAAATCAAAAGAATATGTTTGACGGCGTATTTAGGTATGATGTGAGAATGGTGGACTTTTCGACCCTCTACCGATCCACCCCTTGAAAAATTCCTGTGGACGCCACTGGGGCAGATGCGGGGAGTGAGTGAATATTAACGTCGCACTGTTCAGCTACACGAGGACTTTTGGCAATGGACCTTGTAATTTTGACCATGGTCAAGTGGCGAGGAAGACACCTGAGCAGGCTCTCTCCTCTTCTATTTACCACACCAACGGGAGGACGTTTGAACTCTCGACAGATTTAACATGCATCGCTCCCCTACACGGCGGGTCTTCAGCGGCACTGGGCTCAAACTCACGACAAGCCGGTCACGAGTCGCTTACCTTGGCCACTAGGGGGGGGGCAGGTGCAAGTTAAATCTAACGTGGCTAAAAACCCATACATTGGTATGGCGTCGAAGTTTGAAGTATGGGTTGCTAACTCAGGTGTCGTCCACGTCACTTAATCATAATTCAAAATAACGAGCTTGATTGGATTTGATTATCAATTACGTCGCATTGTACAGCAACACGAGGGCTACTGGTGATGGACCTCGTAATTTAGAATCATGGTCAAGTGACGGGGATGACACTCAAGTTGCCACCCTCTCTTAAGGTCAACACCATACCCACTGTTAATATTACGAGGTCCAATAGTGCGACGTAAACAAAAAATCAAACCTATGGGAAGTCATCGTGAAGGCTTAGTTCCTCGACAGATTTACTGTGAGGAACAAAGTACGAGGGGCGACATCGGCAATATAAAGCCTAACATTATTACTCATCTACCCCGAAGTATATATATAGCTTTTGATTGAAGTAACTTATTCTAGAGCATGCTTGTCTAAAGTGCGGCCCAAAAGCCTTTAAAATGCGACCTAAACGAAAATTATGAAAATATTTAAATGTACACATTTTTATTTAAAAAATTAATGTTTGCAATGTTTTTCATAAACAATCGATTCGTTGACTTTTATTTTGAAATAAAAATTTAAATAAAAACATCTTAGTATGCCCTGAAAATTTACGTTAGAAAGTTTAGAAAAGGGGGCCTCAAACTGTGCAATTTAAACGACGATGAACAGGTTTTTCTTATCTACGAAAAATTTATCAGCTATCATAACTGATGGAGCCCCTGACATGGTTGGTAAAAATGACGGACTCGTTAAAAGGGTTAATAGTGAAGCCTTCGCTGCCGGAAATACGGTCTTGATGGCATGTCATTGTATTGTACATCAGGGCAATTTATGTGGAAAAATTTTAAAAATGTCAAGTGTATTAAGCGTTATAAAAACCATTAATTTTATAAGAGCAAAAGGACGTAATCATGGACCATTTCAAGTTTCTTAAGGTAATGGGCACTGAAAATTTCCAGATGTTATTTATTATTCAGAATATGCTCAGTAAAGTGGAAAATGCTCAAAAGATTTTACGGTTTGAGAAATGAAATACAATTATTTATGGAAACAAAAGGGAAACCCGTGACTGAATTAGAAGACGAAGATTGGGTTTTTGATTTAGCTTTTTTAGTAGACTTAACAGAACATTTGAATGATTTAAATTTGAGACTTCAAGAAAAAAATAAATTTATTAATAACAACATGTTCAAAATAATAACAGCGTTCTAAAGAAAGTTAAAATTTTGGCACAGCAAATAAAAGTAAAAGATTTGACTCGCATTTCACTACTTTGTGGGTGGCTGCACACGAAACAATAAGTTGCACAAATTAAGTAAAATATGCTGCATTAATTTTCGATTTAATTCAAGAGTTTGAAAGAAGATTTCAGGATTTTCGAAAAAATGAAGAGTATTTCAGCATATTTTCTACCCCGTTTTCTCTACAAATAAATAATCTTCAAATGGAATGCATTGAACTGCAAAGTGATATTCAACTGAAAGAAAAATTTGGGAATGTTTCTTCATACTGGAGTTTTATAAAGATTACCTACCTCGCGATAAATATCCTCATTTTCACACTCGTGCTTAGTTAATGTCTTCAACTTTTGGCAGCACTTATATTTGTGAACATTAGTTTCCATAATGAAGCATTAAAAAAAAAAAAAAATAGGACAAAGATCACTGACAAACATCTTGAAAATGTATAAAAATTGCAACTTCGTCTATTGAACCCGATATTGATTTGCTTTGTGTTCAACACAAACGCAAATTCATTCATCTCATTAACTAGACTTTTTTTCCATCTTTATGAAATCCAAACTAAATGTAAATCGAACTTTTACAAATTTAAAATAAATATGTACTTATTCATGTCTAATACAAATTAAAGAAATTTATAATAAAAGAAGATATAATTTATTTTAATAAAATTACATAGAGTTAATTTTTATCTCAATTTGTTAAAAAAAAATATTGTATGTGCGCCCCAGACAAGAAATTTTTTTTTCAATGCGGCCCACAAGCGGTCATAGTTTAGACATCCATGTTCTAAAGTCTTAAACGAGGATTATTAGCGAAGAAACTCGGAATGATTCAAATACCGAAAATGACACCTCAACTAGTAATTTGCTCCTTTAATTTCCCCACCGGAAACGGAAGAAGTCTTTGAGGTAATGCTTTCCGCTTCCATATTTAACACAATGTTTTCATAATTTGACCTATTTTCCTTCCTGTTTATGTCTCTAGTACTGTACATTACATCATTTTGGTTTTTCTAGCGACTTTGCGTTTTCAGATGACTTCAAACTGCTTTGAATTGAATAACAGTATATAGAATTACATTTCTATAATGATTTTTAACGAGATATTTCGTAAATCCGAGTTATGAATATACAAGATGTGACACGAAAAAAAATAAATAAACCCGAGACTGGTCCAATAAATCATTGTACTTACAGAATCCGTTCTCTGTAACATTATCACCTTCAAAGTAGTTCCCTTTAGCATTCACACACTTCTGTATTCGGTGCTGCCATTATTGGTAACAGTTCTGGAACGAGGTTTTGAAAGGCTCTTCATGGCCGCGGTAGCCTAGTGGTCAACGTATCGGATCATGGCTGGCATGTCCTGAGTTCGAGTCCAGTGCCGTTGAAGATCCACCGTGTAGGGGAGCGATGCATGTTAAATCTGTCGAGAGCTCAAACGCCCTCCCGTTGGTGTGGTGTAGTAGTTAGATGGGGTACCAGCTCAGGTGTCGTCCTCGTCCCTTGACACCACGGTTCAAAATTTCGAGTTCCGTCGCCAAAACCCCTTGTGTAGCTAAACAGTACGACGTTAATATTCACTGAAAGGCCCTACAGTATATTCTCCGTTTTTACCTGAACCTCTTCATCTGAGGTAAAATGGGTTCCCTTTAAGCAAAATTTAACTGTAGGAAATAAAAAAATAATCGCATGGGGCCTAATCATAGTAATGTTTTTACTGGTCAAAAACTGCTGATAGGACTGTGTGAGCGGGTGCATTGACTTGGTGCAACAGCCATCCATCACTCCCCAGTTCTGGCCTTTTTTCCCTAATTTTTTCCTTTTAGTACTCCAATGTAGTAGTGTTGATTAGCATTCTACACTGATGTGAGTGGGAACCCACTCATATCACGAATTTTGGCAATGTTTTGATCTGTAATCGCTGACCTTGGGCACCCAGGAGGTTAGTCACCATCCGCATTGACCTTTCCCCCTGAAAACCGCTTATACTATTCAAACACAAGTGCGCGAGGCAAAGATTCGTCCCCATAAGCATCGGTTAACACTTGAAATGTTTTCGTGGTTGATTTCTTAAGTTTCACTAGATGTTGATTCGACATTTTTCCGGCAGCATGCAGATGCATGTGCTCACTTAAATACTCAGTTCTACCAATTAGCGTGATCGACTAAGGTGAAACTGGTCACTTGGATAGAGGAGGTGCGTAGGATAACGTCACCAAAACAGTTGTTGTCAACTCCGCTCTTTTTTCAAGCTACATACTTAATCTCGGTTTTTTTGTGTGTGTATCACACCTTGTATAATAAGATGCTACAATGTTTAGGAATGTATATCAAACCATATAATAGTTAGATGAGGTATTAGATTTAGTAAGAGGCTTTTATTATTTTAAGCAAACACCCCTTGAAGAACAGAGCTTTGAACTCGGAATCATTTAACTAGTAGTGTGAACGTTGCTTCAAGCAGGCAGTAATATTGTGAAGATCTCTAGTTTGTGGCTGACCTGTTCAAATCGATCCGAAAATATAACTGTTTCGTTAAACACTTGACATATGGAACAATGGAGGCCGATGCTCGTAAAAAAGCTTTAAATCTCAAGCGGTATTACATGAAAAAGAGGCTGTAGTTTAAAAAGTAGTCTTAAAATTACGAGGAATCATAGAGTTACTTTAATATAAATTTGCATTTGATTTATGTAGTCTATTTCGATCTCAAAACTAATCTTATAATCTTCCATCAAAGAAAAAAAAAGGAATTATATAACTAATTTTTTATGTTAATGAAAAGATGCTTTTAAATATTTGTATACAATCGAATAATTTTTTTATTCCTAAATTTTACGTAGATTTGAATTTGTAGTTTATCCGCATCCATGTACATTTAAAAAGAATTTTCACGCTTATTTTTGAAAAAGATAATAGTCTCCTATTAATAAATAGTTATTTCATAGTTTACTCAAATATAACGATTATAAATACGGTTAGTATTGCACACAAATTTCGAATTGTAAATATTTACATATTTTTTGAACAATTTTGATAGTAATAAAATCTCCATTACGGTGCTGAAAAATTCATTTTTAAAAAAAATGAGATATTCAACTTTTTATTTAATTTTTTACTGTTTTTCTCTGTAATATTTTTAAAATGTAAGTCAATCGAATGAAAATACCTAAATATATATTAAAAACATAAAAAATCCTATTACTCCCTCAACACAAAAACGAAAATATTCCATAGTTTTTTACGTATAATGCGTGAGTTTAATGTTAGAAAAATTTGCAAAGAGCTCTCCTCTTTTTTTCAAAAAAAATTTGAGATTGTTTTTTTTTAATTAAAAAAATAAAAACAAACAAACTAGAAATGATTTATTTACAAAATTTCATTTTCATTGCCTAGATACATTTTAATTTAAATGGTCCATTTAAAAACACTCAAAGCTGTTATGTAAACAAAACATCCGATATCATAATGTGTTTTTCATTTCTTTCATATCAAAAAGCTTTCTCGTAATGGTAAATTTAAAAAGAAATATCAAGTAAAAAAATTTGAAATCCAAATAGAAAATAAGAAGTTTCAGTTAAACTTTTAGTTAAACAGATGTTTCTTTTAATATGGAGTTAAAACATATATTAAAAAATATCATAATCTTAAAATAAAGAAATTCCTTCAATCATACTTGTGAAACAAGGGATTTGCGTTATATATTTATTTCATACTTACTTTCTGTAATAATTCTAGTAATATCTTCATAGTTACAGTTCGAATAATTTAAATGTGCCAAATTTTAAATGCCCGAACTGACATTAATCACGAGAAAAACGGTATTTCAATTCCCATCTGCAAATGTTTAATGAAATGTCATTCTCTATTTTTACAGAGATACGCGCGGCGTGGGCTTATATACTGTACAGAGTATGAAGCAATTTTGTACGGAATGCCATGTTTTTCTATAGTATATTATCCTATGAACTTCAAAATAAATCAAATAAGTTCATTTTACTTGTTTTACACAAAAATATTTAATGTTTAAATACATGAGTATAAGGCAAATTTTTTAAATGATGTAATAATTTTCTTTAAAATTTATCTTAAAAAAACAAAATATATTGTTCTGTTATAAAAAAAAGCATTTTTTTCTTCATTGATTTTATTTTTATTATTATTTTTTTAACGTAGTACAATATATATATATGAAGCTGTCAGAGGGCTATCTCAATTTCCACAAATACATTTCACGGGTAAAAGAGGTTAAACATGTACGAATATATTGACTCCCCAACCTTAATATTTCACAAATTAATTTTTAACTATTTAAGTTTTGATTCAATTTATATATTTTTTTCTAACGGTAGTAAATACACACACTTACACTTTAGTTTTCTCTAAAAACTTGCATTTTTTGTATTGCCTTTTTTTTTACCATTTGCTTCACACTTAATTCGTACGTTTGTCTTTGAGATAGTAATATATATTTAACACAGGGATTAATTTATTTTAAAATTTTTTTAAGAGAAGCAAACAAATTTGTGAAACAACCATGAAACTATACATAAATTAACATAAAATTCCGAGGCTTATTAATATAGACAAGGATAAAACACACTGGATTATTTTTTTAAAATTTTTACTTGAGATAGTTTCTGCAGAATTCGGGCCAAAAAAACTCGTGTAAAAATATATTGAAGGAATAGAAAATAGGAAAGAGGTTTCGGATCTAGAAAATCAACGAAATAAATAAATATAAATAAATAGATTTACAATAAGCCATAAGAAAATTCGTTTCAAAAATTTATAATTCTTCTATACTGCACGTTTTATTTTATAACGATTACACATGCGAAAAAAATGCACGCTAATGTTCAATGTGTATTTTTTTACTTTTGAATCAGCATCAACTATTTAAATAAAATGTGAAATATTCATTCTATTTTATGAAAACATAATTAAAGAAATTGAAAAGGTCGCCACACACACACACACACATAAGGGGCTCAACTCAAACCTATTTTAATTAAATTTATTGTAGAATGTGACCAGCCGGCTCGTATTTATTGTAGACCAACAATTTATTTCGTCATAGAATTATTTTTAGTAAAATTAAGAAAAATTTACGAGTGCTTGATTTTACTGTAATTTTCTTTTTATATTTCGATGAAATATATATAAAAAAATGAAGTCCAGTGGCTGAGTGGTTAGTGCATCGCGCTTCCACGCCACAGGTCCGAGGTTCAAACCCCGGACTGGGCAAGGTTGACTCAGCCTTTCATCCCTTCAGTTGGTCGATAAAATGAGTACCAAGCTTGCTTGGGAACTTAACACTGGGGGTTTTCGCGTCAGGCTGACCACCTGGACGGAACATCTGCTCATGCACCTTAGGACCCAAGGTCCAGTATACTGAGTTGGGCACAGTAGGCCTTGACCCTCATGGGCTGTTGCGCCACTGAGTTAAGTTAAATTATAAAAAATACTTAACGATTTTAGCATAAAATTTAAAATACAGATTTAAAAAAGCACACTTTTTTTTTACATGCATTGAAGTTCTAATTTGGAGAAATCTTTAAATATTGAGAGAGAGAAAAAAACTGATGCCAGTCTAAAAGCAACGTTTCACCATTTATTATCATCATCATCATCATCATTATTATTTACTGAATTGTGAAATAATTCCGTAAATGTGAAAAATGTGAATTAAAAAGATTTTTTTTTAAATAAAAAAAAGAAATATTTTCAAAATTTTCGTCAAATTAAAATCAAATAAAAACAATTTCATGATGAAGCAGAATTAAGTGCGCTTTCCAAATCATTTTTTAAATAAGACTAAAAATTAACCTAAATTAGAAAAATAGTTGGGTTTTTTTGTTCAATTTTATGAAATAAATTAATAATTGCATCAGCGAAAATATTCTAAAATTTTATCTTTTTCTTTCTATCTTACTACGAGGTAAGATAGAAAGCTACACGAAGGTAATTCTTGACGAACGTCGTAATTTTGATTTATGTTCAAATTTAGAGGATGATGGATGAGTTGACTATTTTTTCAACTCTTGCAGCTAAATGCCTTTGAGATACAATGCCTATTAATGTACGACAACCATCATTTAGACAAGGAAACCTTTGTTGAATCAGGATTCGAACCAGTGACTTGACTTCAGCCTCGTCAGTCACGAAGATCGTGACTACGATCTCTCGGCTCCTACTTCCTTATTACTCTACAGGACCGAAGGAAGTCCCTCCCCACCCCCTCCAAATAATACGGTATCATCTTTCATACATTTTTTTCTCCTAACTCCCTGAAAATAATAAAATGATTTTTAATAACATTTTCCTATAAGTTAAATGTTAATTTTTGACAATGTGCACAATTTTACTTTTAAAAATTATTAATTAAAGAACTATTTAAAAAATCCCGCAACCATTTTAACACCATTCGTCAGTCCCGTATATTAATAAATATATTGCTTATTTTATTTAAATAGGCAACTCTTGATAACACGCTAATGGATTGTTGCCTAGTAACTTCAATAATTTATTTATAAAAGACAAAGAAATAATTTAAAAAAAGAATGTATGTATCACGTTTAACCTATAAAACAATAGGGATGTCGGAATAGTTAAATATTCTGTAATGATTAGCCATTAATTAACATCCTTGCATTCGAGTGATTAATTAGTTGTTAAGGTTAAGAACAACGTTTTAATATGTTTGAATTAGCTTAATAGCTGCTTTCACACAACGTGTAATTATGTACAGCTACTTGTTTTCCTAACAGCTATATCTAGTCACGCGATTTTTTAATTCTTCCTCATAAATATATAATCATTGTTTAAAAAATAAAAAAAGGCATATATTAGAAGTTGAATAATCGGGAAGATTTTGTCATGATACCTATTAATTAATTGACCTGAAATATTCTACAGTGTTATTCGATTTTGAGATTTTATTTTTTGATCGTCCGTTAAAAGATTAGTTAGTAGAATTACTTCAGAAAATGTCAGGCTATTTTATTTTTCTCGAGTTTTTTCCCTTCTTAATAAAATTTAATAATTACTCTAAATTGCATAATTGCTCTAAATTTCATAAAACACAGAAACATTATCACACTTATCTCCTTTAAATCTTTTTTCTCCCCATAAAAATGCTTATGTACTGAAAGGGAAAACAAGATATCAATCATTGGCATGGCCAAGTAATTTTAGCGCGTTTTTCACATATTTTACAATAATGCAACTAATGAACTTTTTACTAACAGAAAGTAGTGTACTGTACCCCTCCTCTAAATGTACTACTATTGAGCTGAAAAGAAAAAATTCTGGGAAAATTTTGCAGAAAACTCAGGAAATTTTTGTGGAAAACTCGGGGAAATTCGATGAAAATTTTGAGGAAAACTCGGGAAAATTTTGTGTAAACTCAGTAAAATTTGGGATAAATTTGGTAAAATCCCGAGATAAGGAAAATCTTGTGGAAAATTCGGGAAATTCCATAGAAACTCGGGAAAATTTGAAATTTTATGGAAAATTTGGTACGATTTTGTTGAAAACTTGGTAAAATTTGAGAAAATTTTGTTATAAACTAGCGAAATTCAGGAAAATTTGTAGGAAAATTCGGAAAAACTATGGGAAAATTTAAATATGATTCGGCTCATCTAGGGCACAAATGCGACCCAATGCCGAAAACCTGAGGTCAATTGTTTGCTTATTGGGTGAGGAAAAGGTACAACAAAATATGGAACGAAGACGAAATTTGCGTCCTAATAGCGCTTTTGTTCCACTATGTGAAAAACGCGCTAAAAATTTAGTTAAATAGCATTTAAACATGGTACGATTTACGCAAACATTTTTAATTTAAGGATTTTCAAAGTCTTTTTGTGGTTACCTCCTATGTGTGTATGCTATGTAAAGCAGATTTTGTGTTCAAAATTTCATAAAAAGCTAGCCATTTAATATTTTAAGGAAAAAACTTAAAATTTGTGAAGTGATTTTAAAATACTACTCCTCTTATAAAAATTTATGTACACGCATGAAATTTGATTTACAAGTACGTCAAACTATGTATAACAAAAGTTTGTATGGGTTTTGCGATAACATGATTGGTATTCGTACAATACTTCTTTTTATGAATGCTTATTGAAAATTCCTTAAAAATGTATAAATTTCGAGTTCAAATATTTTAAAAAAAATAAGTGCTGCTTTGATTCAAAAATGGGTACCAACTTTTGTTACATGTATTATTAGCAATATGTAAAAAAAATTCAAAGCATTAGGCACAATAGAAAAAAAGCCTTAGCATTTTAAATGAACACAAACTAGTTATTTTATCTTTCTCAGATAATTTGATTTGCCATAGGGATGTGAATAAAAATGAGCGTAAAAACTATCATAATTCT